>JAZKJV010008074.1:577500-580000 GCA_037367405.1 Ottelia alismoides | reverse complement strand
TGGAGGCCTTAGGAGTCTCTGTTTCACACGAAATTTGAATCGAGAAGCCCCATTTTACCATGTGTGTGTGTGAGTGAGGAAATGGAAGCTGCTCCATGGAGCGGCTAAGTTGGCTGCTCCACGGAGCAATCCTCTCCCTTTTTTATTTTTTTTGAAATTTCTACCTTGTATTTTAATCTGATATCCCTTTTATATGTCATTTGAATTTCGTCAGAAGTGGATACTCCTATGCCCTCCATCTAGAACATATACTTTTAGTAGTATGAAATTTATTATAATCGACCTGTTTTGGATGGAGGGCATAAGAGTATCTATTTCTGACGAAATTTAAATGACATATAGGAGGGATATATAGATGAATATACATGGTGAATATACATAGGAGTCTCTGTTTAAAAAAAATAAAGGGAGGGGGCAGCTTAGTTGCTCCACGGAGCAGCTTCCTCGTCCTCTCTCTGTGTCTGTGTGTGTGTGTGTGTGTATATATATGTGTGTGTGTGTGGGGGGGGGTCCTTCAAATAGGAAGGCTACCATCTTTTTGTAGAAAATACCACCACTTTAGTAGAATGCGTATACGGTTTGTATCATAACTGCACATTATAAAAAGTCGCGTACAAAACTGCATATTATAATACAAACATAAAAACTGCACGTTGTAATATAATTTGTATACGTATTCTATTAAAGTCACCATATTTTCTACAAAAAAGGAGCTGGCCTTCCTGAACTCAGGAAGGACCGAGTCCTATTTGAAAGAAATCCTATATATACATATACCTATACATACATACAAATGTGAGAGAGAGAGAGAGGAAAGGTATCTTACTCCATTGAGTCGGTAACTTACCTACTCCACCTTACAAATTTTTCCACTTTTTTTTATTTTTTTGAAAAATACTTCAATGGATTTTCATAACTATATCCCTCTAATATGTCATTCAATTTTGTCAGAAACAAAGACTCACATACCCTCAATCCAGAATAGGTAAATTACAGCAAATCTAAGATCATTAAAATTACCTGTTCTTGATGGAGGGCGTTGACGTCTTTGTTTCTGACGAAATTTGAACTAAAATGTCTGCTCTCGCGTCATTTTCGATGTTTTTTTATTTTTTTCAAAAAATATCACCATGTATATTCATCCACATATCCATCCTATACGCCATTCGAATTTCATCAGAAACAGAGACTCCTACGGCCACCATCCGGACGGTCATTTATTAACGGTAACAGGATTTTTTAAATCAACACCATCTCGATGGACGCCGTAGGAGTCTCTGTTTCTAACGAAATTCGAATGACATATATGAGGGATATAAGGATGAATATACATGGTGATATTTTTTAAAAAAATAAAAAAACACCAAGGTGGCAACCCCATTAAATCGATATATTTATAGTGGAGTGATCCTATGAGAGTTAAAACCAGTGAGATCATGCATTCTGTATCACATGATCCAACCAAGAGAGAGAAAACAGAATCACGTGGTCCACAATGCATGCTCTCATGCTCTCACATTTTTTTGCTCTCATAGGAACACTCCTCTATACATACATACATACATACATACATACATACATACATACATACGTACATACGTACCTACGTACTACGTACTTACGTACTACGTACTTACGTACATACGTACGTACGTACCTACGTACCTACGTACCTACGTACCTACGTACCTACGTACCTACGTACCTACGTACATACGTACCTACGTACAAACGTACCTACGTACTTACGTACGTACGTACCTACGTACATACGTACCTACGTACCTACGTACCTACGTACGTACGTACGTACCTATACGTACCTACGTACCTATGTACCTACGTACGTACGTACGTACCTACGTACCTACGTACGTACGTACCTACGTACCTACGTACCTACGTACCTACGTACCTACGTACATACGTACCTACGTACATACGTACGTACGTACATACGTACCTACGTACATACGTACATACATACATACACACATACATACATACGTACCTACGTACATACGTACCTACGTACCTACGTACCTACGTACATACGTACATACGTACATACGTACCTACGTACATACGTACCTACGTACCTACGTACCTACGTACGTACGTACGTACCTACGTACGTACCTACGTACATACCTACATACATACCTACATACCTACATACATACATACATACCTACATACATACATACATACCTACATACATACATACATACCTACATACATACATACATACATACATACATACATACATACATACATACATACATACATACATACATACCTACGTACCTACGTACATACCTACGTACCTACGTACATACGTACCTACCTACGTACCTACATACGTACGTACGTACCTACGTACCTACGTACATACGTACCTACGTACATACGTACCTACGTACATACGTACCTACGTACATACCTACATACGTACCTACATACATACCTACATACGTACCTACGTACATACCTACGTACC